>JAJJWW010012203.1:252902-277372 GCA_023531295.1 Papaver armeniacum
TCACAATTTTTAAGAGTCCAAGATGCCCGAAACGAATTTCTCTTACCGCAGGGAGCACGGAAGTGGATTTTTAAGAGTCCAAGATGCCCGAAACGAATTTCAAACATTGACGTGCCAGAACGAAATGACATGACTAAGTTTGTCCATCGTAAGAGTCTGAGATGCTCAAAACTTATATTGCAACAATGACCATGACCCTGAAATGACATGATAAGCAGAGAGGAAGGTAGCAACTGAACAAACAACAACTCAACAAAAAAAAAAAAAAAAAGTCAGAAAGACTAAATCGTGAAGAAGCGTGTAGTAAATCAAATCTTCCGGTCTTCACTGTACGTATCTTGATGTCCTATTACAAGTTTACCACAGAAAAATACCTGCTTTGATTTAATGGACTTCAGTATTTGAAAAATACCTCCTTATATTCTACCTCTAGTCTAAACCCCGTATCTAAGTTCAAATGTATGTTAAGGTTCAAGTGCGGTTCATCATTCCCAGGATGTGAGGTCAAGATTGTAGGGAGGTGTATAACGAGGTATTAGCTTGGATGAAATTACTAATTTTATCAAGAAAAAAATAGCTTGAATAAAATCACAAATACTCCCTCCGTCCCTAATTAGATGAGCTATTTGGTTTTTAGTTTTGTCCACAAATAGATGAGCTATTTCACTAACCAATGGGATATTTCTAAAACTACCCTTTTAATTGATTATTTTTTCTATAAGAAATATGTATAATTTGATAGTCATGTTTATATTCGTTGCGTAGGTGTTTTAAAATGCTTTTCAACGGTATAAAGTTTATAAAAACCGTGATATAGTTTAAGAGATAAATCGTTTCTAAATTTTACTAATTATTGCCCATAAGGGTATAATTGTAAAAATACTTAAATATACTCCACTTTCCTCCTTGCCTTAAAATTTGTGTAAACTACAAGTAGCTCATCTAATTAGGGACGGAGGGAGTATATATTTATAGAAAAAACTAGTGCAAGACGTTTCAATCATGTAATAAAAAAAAAATCGAATTATTATTATGGCACTTAATTACGGAACAATAGTGCAAAATTTTAGCTGTTGTTGTCAAGCTGCTGCTTAATTCGACACACGGTAATCAATGAATTCAAATATTTTATATACTCTATTTTATCAGTTATGTAATCTAACATATTCCAATGTTTAAAAGATGAATCTGTCAGTTTTCTGAAACATCCTACCGACCTTCAACCGCAGTTATAGTGACATCGTTATTCGAGCAATGATTTGGTTGAAAACCAGACTCATCTGATGATGCTGGGAAAGTATATGGAGGTTCTTTCGGAGCTGGACGATCAGTTTCATTTCCAAGCATGTTATCCACTTCAGCCATGGTTGGCCTATCTATTGCTCTATTTTGAACACATAACAGACCAATGTGTACGCATTTTATCACTTCTGACGGAGAATACGAATCACCCAAAGCTTCATCGACAACCTCTGACCATTTGCCTTCATACGAATCACCCAAAGCTTCATCGACAACCTCTGACCATTTGCCTTCATTCCAAAGTCTCCAAGTCTGGGAACACTTTTCTGAATATGCGGCTTGGTTTGGCATTGTTGCCATGGTGCGTAGTATGCGGCTTGGTTTGGCATTGTTGCCATGGGGCGCAGTATGCGGCTTGGTTTGGAATTAGGGTTACGTGTTGAAAACCCTAATCCGGGGTATTTTGAAAAAATACCCCTATTAATTGTTTACACTTGAGTTAAATGCTCTTAGTTAATGTGTTGCGGGTAACACTAGGTCATGGGGTTTTACGATTTTACCCCTTGTCTAAAAACCACCATCAACACCAGTAAGAAATAGAAACCACCGGTATTGGTAGAAAGAACCAAACTATATTGGCATCTCATATAAGCGACAGAGAAAACCAACACCAGTTCGTTTGTACGATTCATGAAAATCGTATCGACAAAGAAAGAGAAGAAGACAAAAAAAATTGTCATGTTAGTTATCGCATAGGGATAATCCACTTTGTGGTTAAATATATGGTTTCTTGTAAAGGAATGGAAACCAGATAAAAAAAATAAAAAAAATCACATGATCTTCCTCCAATGGACGAAGATACCAAACTTGGTTGGCCGTAGGTCTTTCAACCATGCACGTTGTTAATTCCCGTAAAGATAATTAAATTGCGATACCACCGAATTTTATTGATTACGATTTCATTAAAAGAATAGAAACGTAAATCATCTTTTGATGGATTTTTTTCTCTCTATATATTAAAAAAAGAAAAAAATAGAGAAGAAAGGAAAATATTAAAGCCAATGACTTATTGTTAAAGAAAAACCATACTAGCAAAAATTTCGATAATGTACCGATCTATTATTTTCTCTCATCTTTGTAACGATAAAATCAATTTGTTGTCGCGTCTTTTCAAAGATCGCTGAAAATTACCAACCTTAAGATTTCATTAGAGAGATAGAAATCTATAAAGGCCGTTGTCGTGTAAAAATCGACAAAAAATTAATATAGCCTTGAACTTTCCGGGAAAATCCATACTTGGCATAAAACCATTGATAATGGATATAATATCCTCTTTTGTGATAATGAGGGATGAAACTTTAAAAATAACCAATCATGGTTTGAAGAAGTTGAAAAAGATCCATCCATATAATTTATCACATGAAGAATGGTAAATTTCTTCCAAAATCACGAATGACTTGAGATCAATCGGAACATGTTGTTTAGATAAAAGCATATAAATATATACAATTGAAAAAACAAAAGGAAAAAAAAACCTTGTTGCTTGTGCCTAAGATGGTCAAACAGATTGGTACCGAAGTATACATATTATATGTCAACCCATGGTATTTTGTCTAACCATCAACCCAAAGACAATTAGTTGTCGGTAGCTGTAGATAAGTTGGTGCGTTCGAAACTTATTCTACATGAGTAACCACCGATTGGATTGATCATCCCAGGACATGCAAAAAAAAAAAAAAGACAACAAAAACATTAGAATGCACTAAACAACTAATAGAAAACATTAGATATAATATGAGATTCATATGTGTTTATTTCACGCTCGGCTTTGAGAGAAAAATCTAAACGTTTTCTCTTTCTTAATTAATGTTTTGAGACGTCTGTTCCTTCTTGCTCGTTGAAATCATCGAAGGTTATACAGCTCGGTGATTAGAGTCACATGCTGATGACGTGTTGCGAAACTAGAAAATAGACAAAGGGACACAAAGTAGAGGGAGAGGAGAAGAGAGAATTCTTATTAGTTGTGTAAAATAGACTGACATTACAACTTCTATTTATAGGGCTAGACACAAGGGAATCCCAGTAATAAACGAGATTTGCCTAGATATTCTTAACATAATTACACGTTTATAACATACATAACTTCGATCTTCATATTTACCAAAAACCATACGAATCTTTTAGCTCTAACATATTTCAATTTCCTCCCTCATTTCAGCCTGTAATGTTTTTACTTCTAACACCTCAAATGAATGTGTTAAAAGCTTCCATTTAATAGTATGAGTCTAGCGGTTATTTTCGAAGTTATTTCTCTTTTTGCGGACAGTATCACTGATTTCAAAGGGATGAATTTATAGGTAATGAAAACATTTAAGACCTGCTAGCAGTTATATACTCCCTCCGTCCCACATATATAGGCGGAGAGAGACAATTCTCTTAGATTAAGAAAATTATATGGGATTCATAATTTTATATGTTTTTTCTTGTTTTACCCTTCGTCTTATCTCCAACACAATTACCTATGTACAATAAATATGGGTATATATGGAAAAATTCATCTTGGAAAGCAAAATCCGCCTATTTAGTGGGACAAATAAAAACCAAAATTCCGCCTATATATGTGGGACGGAGGGAGTATTTAATTGCTACATATCATGAGTCATGCACAAGATATTTATGGACACGCAAATAACAATTGATAGTAGTAACAACCACCAATCCTAAGTGAGAAAGATATTAAAAATACTCGGCTTGTAATATTTTTTTTTTTTTTTAAAACAAGCTTAATTTCAAATTAATATAAAAATTGGGAGTTTTGATGATAAATAATTTATCTAGCAATTTTTGCACGAGTATGTGAAATAGAGAGGTCTTGTATAAGTACGTACTTGTCTCCTGCCTTGAGTAGCTGGCTCCTTGTTCGTAATTCTCCGAATCATTCCCGAACATATCTGAACTGACCGAATCCGAATGATATTTCCGAACTATTTGAACTCCGAATCTAGTTCCCGGATTATATGGACCTCACGAATGATTCGCGAACGTATCCGAACTAACCGAATCCGAATGATATTTCCGAACTAGAGCTTCGAACCTAGTTCGCGCCCAACCTCGCTCTCCCATAGGTAATTCTCTGACCAGAGTTCTGTTGATTGGTTTTTGTTTTATTTTGTATGTACTTTATATTTAAATACAATTATTCAGTTAAAATTTTCTATTGGTAGTTGTTTAACCAGTGTTTTATGTGTTAATTTTTGTTTAAAAGTTTATAAACTCGTTTTATAATACATTTATGCCACTAAATTGTTTACTTCTTGTTAAATAATCACGTTAAAATATTTTTTTCCATCTTATATATCATATACAAATAAAATTAGTCTCGTAATAAGGTCATAATACTTATCAATTTATCATATATGTAAGCCGAATTTTAAGTGTCGAACTTACATTTTTAAAACGAATATGCACGTTCGTATGCCGTTCGAACTACTGTCCGAACAACGAACCGTTGACCGGATTTTTGACTGAATCCGACCTATCCGAATCCGTATAATTCCCGTACATATGCCGTCCCGAACTACTACCCGTACCCCGAATTGCTAACTAGGAGCTGGCTTAGGCATAGACCAATCCCCAGCTAGATAGATAGACAGATTTATTTTGTTTGAAGCGTATAATAATTTTGAAGCTTATTGAGTGTGCTTTAACTTCCACTTTTTCTATACATTATGAATTTTTAATGCTCTTCGAGCCTCAATTGATTGAATATAAATTTTTAATTTTAATTTTCTTGACTGATGTTTGTTTGTAGTTTTGAGAACATCCGCAGCAATTAGTGGATTATATCATGGGAATGACCTTTTGTTTTCTCAATGTCATCCACTCTTTGCCATGACGAAGAGATTTATCGATATAGTAGGGAAAAAAACAACAACGACAAGAGATTTAGGAATAAATATAAATTTCTAAAGATAACAATGCTTGGAGTAACATATATAATTGGAAGAGTATCATTTCTGAAATGAAATTTATTTAAGATAATATGAGTACGTGTCTGGATTCCTGGTCAAGAATTGGTGCATCTCTGTTTGCAATCCAGTTAACAGTTTGAACATCGAATTTGTACCAAATACCTGTATAGTAATTCTGAGTCGTATTACCTAGTTTGATCTCCAGTTATAGAATCACCAGAAGAGATTGTATCCGCAGCTGTTGTATGATGGGGTTTATCACACATGAGTATCCCAAAAAGTAGAACACAAAGAAGAAAAATCCATGAATTGTTTCTTATTGTATCCATCTTTACACAAACAACAATCAGGCAAAGCCAGAATAATCAAAATGATATAAAGCAACTAGGATAAGCATAAGCATGATTTTTTTTTCAATTTGACTTAATAAAAGGTATGTCAAGATAATTCAGCGGAAGAATAATCAAAATGAAAGAAAAACAAGTCTTTGAAAGGTTGTTGAAGTCAAATTTGGGTCCGGTTACTAGAGGGACTGTGTGTTGGTTGGGTGTCAAAATCATAGGACTATTTGATGAAACTTGTAGCAAATTTTCTCTTCCCGTGAACGTAGAAATGGGGTAGATTGAACTAGTTCCAAATTTTTAAAGAGTGATGGATTGTTAGTTAAAATCCAACGTCTCCATTGATTCTAAAGTGTTTTAGGTTAAGGAGATAAAACAAATTGATGAGTTATCAAACTTTTCCTTTTTCCTTAAAAATCAAACAGGAAGAAGATGATGGTCATGGGTGGGGTGGTTGAGGAAAAAAATAAACATGATTGGGACGATGTCATTTTCGGTGGTTGTAGGTATAGTAAATATAGCACCGCATGACATGACTCCACTGAAACAAACGCGCTGAGCACCGCATGACATGACTTCCAGTCTTCCAGACGTAGCCGTGCCACAAGTTGTGAAACAGTCCAGGATGCTCAAAACTTACATCGCCACAGTGATCCTGACTTTCAGGCATCACCGTGGGTGCCCAAATGAAATGACCGTAATAAATAGTGCCAGGGCCAGGATTGCTAAAGACAAGGGACAGACTTTAATAAATACACAACCCAACTTATACGAGAAAAAAAAATATTAAAAAATCCAGCGGATTAAGGAACATACAAAAATCCACTGGATATGGCAACCAGGAATAGAAATATCAAAGTTGCTAATGGAGAATCCACTTTGGTGGTTGGAAGGATACAAACACAACATAAGAGGTTAACGAACATAAAAAAATCTCTAAAATAGGTAACAGGGAGCTTAGCATGACATTTTTTAGTCGTCTGACTTGCTAACTGGTATTAAACTGATGTTCTCTGTGATGTACGTGGGAGGAAAACGCGAGTAAATCCTTCCTTCAGAACTGAAAGGTAACCTATATATGAACGACCGAACAAACTACATTAGCATCATAAACTTTATTTTACGAGGAACCTTCATTTATTTATTTAGCTTAATTACTATCGACCTTCAACCACACTCAAAGTGACATTGTTATTCGAGGAACCCGGATTATCGGATGATGCTGATAAACTATATGGAGGTTCTTTCGGAGCTGGACGATCAGTTTCACTCATTAGCATGAAATCCACTTCAGCCATGGTTGGCCTATCTATTGCTTTATTCTGTACACATAACAAACCAATATGTATGCATTTTATCACTTCTGATGGAGAATACAAATCACCCAAACCTTCATCAACAACCTCCGACCATTTGTCTTCATTCCAAAGTCTCCAAGTCTGGACCACAAATTTCAAATTATACTGTATAAGCTAATAATCCATAACAAATTAATATTCTTAAGAGTTGATGGCTGGATATATATACTTACATGAAGTAAAAGGTTGAGAGGTTCGTCAGGGTCGTAAAAGCTGTTATTTTTTTTACCGCTTACAATTTCTAGTATCAGCACTCCAAAACTAAAGACATCAGACTTTTCTGAGAATGTTCCTCCCATTATATACTCTGGAGACATGTACCCACTGCAATCGATTGTGAAGACATGTTAGATAATAGACAGGTAATAATAGGAGTTATAAAAATTCATTACGATGGTTAAGGAAACAAGGAGCTCACAATGTACCAACTACCCTGTTAGTATTAGCTATAATTTGATCACCACCAAATATCCTTGCCATTCCAAAGTCTGAAATTTTTGGATTCATGTTTTCATTCAATAGAATGTTACTGACTTTGAGATCTCTATGAATAACTCTTAAACGAGAATCGCGGTGAAGGTAAAGAAGGCCCCGAGCAATCCCTCCAATAATATCAAAGCGCATATCCCAATCTAGTTGTTCTTTCTTCTTTGGATCTGCGGTCAGTACATACATCCATGGATTAACAGTGGCAGTTAATTGTTTGTGATGATTATAAAAAAGCAAGATTAAGAGTTTTTCACATGCAAGGCCTGCAAGTTTCCATAGAAAACTAGAAAAGAAACATACCAAATAGAAACGCATCCAGGCTTCCCTTGGGCATGTACTCATAAATTAACATGTTTTCTTTTCCTTCAACGCAACAACCCAACAGTTTCACAAGGTTGCGGTGTTGAAGCTTGGAGATCAATACAACCTCGTTCTTGAACTCTTCAATACCCTGCCCAGAGTCTGTCGACAGTCTTTTCACGGCTATTTCCTGCCCATTTTGTAGTTTTCCCTGAAAACCATTCTCCATATAATGATTATAGTAATTAGGAATGCCAAATAAGTTTACCCATACCGGTACTATAATGAAGCACATGTGAACGTACCTTATAAACTGGCCCAAATCCTCCTTCTCCCAATTTATTATCCAAGCTGAAGTTGTTTGTGGCATTGGATAAACAAACAAGGTTAAATATCTGCAATTCTTGAGTTTCTCCTTCCGTGTTACCATCATCAAACTTATTTGTATCTGGAGTGTCGTTGTAGGTAGCCTTGGATTTCAGCAATTCGGCCAACACTCCTTGAAGTCCTTTCAGTCCTCCTGGGTATTCATGAACAAAAGAAGAAAGTGAAGAGAAATATTAGACGACATTCTTCATAAATATAACTAGGATGAATTTATCTTAATGATATGCTTACTTCTTCTATTAGCCTTATTTCTCTGGAACAAATAAATGTATAAACCTCCCATGATAGTTGCCACCAAAGCAAAAACAGGTATGACGATCATCAAAACAATCGCGTTTCTCTTTCTTGCTGAAAATTATAAAGACATCGTAAGCATAAGCATTTCATTCTATGCATAGGGATAAAACATCATAATATCTTGAGGAGCTAGGGTGGATACCCTCACAAATACTTACCTTGAGCAGCAGAGGCAGGTGCGGGACTGCTAGGGATAGGCACGGTTCTGCGGATATCGCTAGCTGCAAGTTTGAGATTGAAAGTTGTAGATCCGCCAGATGATTTATTAAACTGATTAAAATTTATAATATCTTCATCCCAAATTCGGCATCCATTGTTGAGGAAAGCGTAAGCAATGCAACCACATGAACCTTGACAAGCTGATGTGCATTCTTTTGTGCCATTGATTTTTGGAAGCCGTGGGTTATCAGGCAATTTTGAGGCTGTGATTGGTGAAAAACCAATTTTACTCGTACACTGCAAAGGCGTGTTCCTGACGCAGCCGCCAGTCGAATCCTGGAGACTCCAATCTGTAGGAGACTTTGGCACAAAACCTGGCAAACACTCACACTTCCAGGTATCCTGGTTACAATTTCCATAAGGTCCACAAATACTATAAACATCACACAACCTTTTGGGTTGAAGCCACATCAGGGTCCAATTTTGTGTGCTTTCTGACCATGTGGATTCCTTGATCTGGCCAGAAATATCCATTACAAATCTATGAATAGTAGATTTGTTGGAGATTGAATAAGTGAAGTAACTCTCATTTACATTGGAAACTAAAGTAAAATTGAAAAAATGATTTAATCTCATCTCCGGAAGTAAACGGAGAGTTTTTAAATTTTCATCCCACTCCCCACTTTTCCAAATTTCTTTGGACTTGTTCCAGTATGTGATGTACTGAGGAAGTCTATTTGGTCCTATTTCTAGGTTGTAAGATCCCGTGGCTGGATCTTCTCGATTTCTCCATGAAATAAGTTGCTGAGTTTGGTTTGTTATTTTACTGAACCCAAGTTTCCCACCAGGTAACCAAGTATCAGTTGGATAATCAAAACTCTGCCAAATGACAACTGATGGATTAGACCCATCTATTAAAACAAGGTTTCCGTCATCGCGAAGAACTACTTGAGTTGTAGTCAGAGTATTTGAAGCTAAATTGGTAGACCAAACTGGTGTTTTACTGGAATTATTAAGTAAAATTAAGTTTCCACCTGAAAGTGTTAACTTTGAAGAAAATGGATCAAGAATTGGGGCATCTCTGTTAGCAACCCAAACAGCAGTTTGAAGTGAGACTTTTTTGTACCAAATACCTATATAATGATTACGAGACGTATTATTACCTGGTTTGAAGAAACCCAATACAAAATTTTCACCCCTTGATGTAATAGTTTGATCTCCAGTTAGAGAATCGCCAGAAGAGATTGTATCTGCAGCAGTTGTATGATGGAGTGTATTGCACATGACGAAACCAAAAACTAGAACATAAAGAAGAAAAATTGATGAATGGTTTCTTATTGAATCCATCTTTACCAAAAGGAAAACTCACTCAGAATACTGAAAAATGAAAGCAATTGGAGTGAGCATTAATCATTTTTCCCATTGACGTTAATACAGTGCAAGTCAAAAGAATTCAACGGAAGAATAATCAAAAGGAAACATCATTTTTCCCATTGACTTTAATACAGTGCAAGTCAAAAGAATTCAACTGAAGAATGATCAAAAGGAAAGAAAAACAAGTCTTTGGCGGGAAATAGACGCAAATATTTCCAGGGTTGTTGAAGACCAATTTGGTTGGATGTCAAAATCATAGGACTGTTTAATGAAATGCTTTCTAATTTGACAAACTTATATCGTATGGTGTGGGTTTTTAATTAAGAGTCCAAGATGCCACAAGCTTACTCCCTCCAGACTTTGGTAAACATTTCCGTGCTAGATTCAATGAAATGAAATGACATGACAAGTTGTGGTAAGAGTCTAAGATGCCGGCACAAAACTACAAATTGTGGTAAGGGCCTAAAATGCCAAAATTTAGAGGTGTAAATTGACTTCCAAGACGAAACCACAAAGACAAAGACGGGTAAAAGGACATGATAAAAGCCCAACACGTGAGTTAATTTCAAGACGAAACATCACGTTAGTTAAATGGGACGTCTTGGGTTTGACTAATTGGCACGCCAACAAGAAACCGGATAAACGTGGCCCATACACCCAAAGACGTTAAGAGAGCACGTCATAACATGTACAAATACACCATATAACAAGGCATAATACATCACATTTTTTGTATATTTCACAAAAAGAGTCACTATTCTAGCTAGTTTTTAACATGTTATGTTGGCTTATTTATAACAACACATATAATACCTTAATATTTGGAAAATATATTTTAATGATCGTTGTTATAATGTCGTCACCTATATTTAACTAGAACATTAATTTACATGACAATAATCCAATTTTATATTTGATGGGCTATTTCTTTTTATTGAATAAACTTGTTAATTTTACTTGAAATAATTTCAAATGATATGTTGTCTAATTAAATTCTTGTGATAATGTCCGACTTAATGTATACATTAAGTGATTTCAAATTGTTTATAGCACATGTATGATACTGACAAAGACGGCACGCTTACGTTTAATCCCATAACGTGGAACATCTTGTGCCTAGCTTTTGACTAGTCACAAAGACGTACAAAGACGCTTAAATCGTTGAACAAAAAAAGACGGCACATGGCACGTGAAGCACGCGACTTCGTGTGTCGGGCTGTGCCGGGCCGGCGCGTTTTACACCTCTACCAAAATTTATCATGACTTCCAAACATGGCCGTGCCACAACAAAAGGACATGATAAGCAGCGGAGGTAAAATTTCAAGAGAAAGCGGGCCAAGGAGAGTTCACATTATTCACGCCAACAAGAAACCAACGAACTACACCCCAGTATTGACATCCATTATTTGACCAAGTACCTGCATGTTTGATCAAGTACCTTCATTTCTTTTTTAATTTATTTATTTTTTTTTTTACTTTTTTTTTTTCTTATGCTTGCTTGTTAAGTGACTGTATTAAATGGGGTAGATTGAACTATTGCTTGTTAACCGATACAAAATGGGGTAAAAGTTATTTACTGTTTAACACTCAAATAGTCAACTGTTTCTCGTGTTTTTAAGGTTAAATGATGAAACAGATGAGTTACTTAATCAGACTTCATTGTTCTTCTATGCGCCACACAATTGTCATGTAATTGTACACTTGATGCACTACCACAGTTACAATTCTGGCGCTCTTAATACTTAGTTTATAGCATAAAACAATAGATGAACATTCTATCGACCTTCAACCTCAGTGAAAGTAACATTGTTGCTTGAGCAGCAAATTCCCCTAGAACCTGGCTTATCTGATAGAGCTGGGAGAGTATATGGAGGTTCTTTTGGAGTTGGACGATCAGTTTCATTTCCAAGCATGTTATCCACTTCAGCCATGGTTGGCCTATCAATTGCTCTATTCTGAACACATAACAGACCAATGTGTATGCATTTTATCACTTCTAGTGGAGAATATAAATCACCCAAACCCTCATCCACAACCTCTGACCATTTCCCTTCATTCCAAAGTCTCCAAGCCTGAAACAAAATTTTCAAATTATATAACCTGACAATTCATGACATAGGTTTCAAATTAAAGAACCGATGACCATTTCACTTCATTTATAATCTACTGATGAAGAGTCCACGTATAGATGGATACAAATACTTACATGAATTAGGAGGTTTGAAGGTTGTTCGGGATTGTAAAAGCTGTTATTTCTCTTACCGCTCACAATTTCTAGTATCAACACCCCGTAACTAAAGACATCTGACTTTTCCGAAAAGGTGCCTCCCATTACATACTCTGGAGACATGTAACCACTGCATTTGATCGTGAAGATAACGTTAAATAATAGATAGGTAACTAAGACGAATAACTGAAAGATTAAGAAAACATGGAGCTTACAATGTACCAACAACACGGTCAGTATTATCGATTATTTGGTCACCACCAAATATCCGTGCCATTCCAAAGTCTGAAATTTTTGGGGTCATGTTTTCATCCAATAGAATGTTGCTGACTTTAAGGTCTCTGTGAATAACTCTTAAACGAGAATCACGGTGAAGGTAAAGAAGGCCTCGTGCAATACCTCCAATAATATCGAAGCGCTTATCCCAATCCAGATGTGTTTGTTTTCTTGGATCTGCCATCAGTACACATATCCTTAACTTAGCAGTCGTAGAAATTTGATCATGATGAATGTAGCATATATGAAAGATGGAACAAATTTAAAAGAAGTTTTGATTAAAAACTAGAAAGGAAACAAACCAAATAGAAACGCATCCAGGCTTCCCTTGGGCATGTACTCCTAAATTAACATGTATTCTTCTCCTTCAACGCAGCAACCCAACAATTTTACAAGGTTGCGGTGTTGAAGTTTGGAGATCAATAGAACTTCATTCTTGAACTCTTGAATCCCTTGCCCAGAGCTTTTAGACAATCTTTTCACTGCTATCTCCTGCTCATTTCGTAGTTTTCCCTGATAACCATCCTCCAATGCGGATACAGTAATTAAGAATGTACAATAAGTTGATCACTTTTGTTATAGTAAAACAAGCATATGCAAACTTACCTTGTAAACTGGCCCAAAACCACCTTCTCCCAACTTATTTTTCACGCAAAAGTTGTTTGTAGCATTGGCTAAACAAGCAAGGTCAAATATCTGCAATTCCTGGGTTTCTCCTTTTGTTTTACCATCATCATTAGCCTTGGATTTCAACAAATCAGCCATCACCCCTTGGAGTCCTTTCAATCTTCCTAGATATTCATGAACAAAGAATGAATATCACCCCTTGAACAGATTAATTCATAAGTACATTAACAGTATTGTTTAGTATGATGCAGTATCCCCTGCCAAAAGAAAGGAAAAGTTATTTTTACCTCTTTTATTAGCCTTATTTCTCCTGAACAGGTATATGTATCCAAAGACGCCCATTATAAATGCCAACAAAGCGGAAACAGGTATGACGATCTTCCAAAGTAACGCCTTTCTCTTTTTGACTGAAAATTTTAAGGATGCAGTAAGTATTATTCTCGGCATAGGGGTAAAACATCACAATTAATATTTTGAGTTGCTAGAGTGGATGACCTCACATATGGCTTACCCTGAGCAGGAGAGACAGGTATGGAACTGCTAGAGACGGGTACAGGGCTGGGAATATCAGCAGCTGCAAGTTTGAGATTGAAATTTGCTGGTCCACCAGATGGTCTAAATTGATTAAAATTGATAATATCTTCACCCCAATATTGACATCCGTTGTTGACAAAAGCATAAGCAATGCAACCACAAGAACTTTCGCAAGCTGATTTGCAATCTTCGGTGCCATAGATATGTGGAAACCGGGGGTTATCAGGCAATTTTGAGGCTTGGATAGCGAAGAAACCATCTTTATTTTCACATTGGAATGGAGTTTTCCTAACACACCCTCCAGTTGAATCCTGGAGATTCCAATCTGCGGAAGAACGTGGGACGAAACCTGGCAAGCACTCACACTTCCAAGTATCCTGGTTACAGTTGCCAAAAGGTCCGCAAATACTATAAACATCACACAATCGTTTGGGCTGAACATACAACGCAATCCACTCATGCTTGCTTTCTAACCATGTAAATTCCTTGATTTGGCCAGTAATATCCAATACAAATCTAGCAATCATAGATTTATTGAAAATTGAATAAGTGAAGTAATTTTCATTTACATTTGAAATGACACTAAAATTGAATTCATAATTTAATCTCATCTCAGGAAGGAAACTAAAAGTCCTCGAATTTTCATTCCACTCCCCAGATTTCCAGATTTCTTTGGACTTGTTCCAGTATATAACGAGCTGACTTATTCTATTCGGTCCTAACAACCAATTGTAAGGTCCTGTGGCTGGATCTTCTCTACTTCTCCAGGAAGTAAGTTGCTGAACTTGGTTTGTTTTTTTATTGAACCCAAGTTTTCCACCAGGTAGAAAAGTATCAGTTGGATAATCAAAACTCTGCCAAATGACAACTGATGGATTAGACCCATCTCTTAAAACAAAATTTCCATCATCGCCAAGAACGACTGCAGGTATATTTGCAGTATTTGAATCTAAATGAGTAGACCAAATTGGTACTCGACTTAAATTATTAAGCAACACTAAGTTCCCATCTAAAAATGTGAACTTCGAAGAAAATGGATCAAGAATAGGTGTGTCTCTGTTAGCAACCCAAACAACAGTTTGAAGTGACAATTTTTTGTACCAAATGCCTATGTAGTGATTCTGAGACTTGCCTGGTTTGAAGAAACCAAGTTCAAAATTTCCATCCTTTGATATAATAGTTTGATCACCAGTAAGAGAATCACCTAAAGAGATTGTATCTGCGGCAGATGTAAGATGGAGTTTACTGCATATGATAAAACTAAAAACTAGAACACAAAGAAGAAAAAGCTTTGAGGTGGTATCCATCTTTACACAAACAATAATCAGGCAAACTGCCAGAATGATATAAAATGAAATAAAGCATTTAATTTTTTGTTTTTTTCATTGACTCAATAAAATGTAAGTCATCACTCTTATCTATCAGTTTTGATCTTTTACTAGTTTTTTGTGGTCATGAATTGATCTTTCATTAAGTTAATAAAACAAGTCTGGTTGGATGTCGAAATCGTAGGGATGCATGTACGATCAAAATCCTAGCAAGCTTGTTTTATTTTCTTTTAGTGACAAATTAACTAGGTTAGATTGCCGACAGCGTCCATTACACGGCACCACTGGACTTCTGTGTAGGAACAGGAACTTCACATTTCAGCGAGAGTAGATATTTGTTTTGTGCTGGTATTTGTCTTTATTTACACCAGATTGCAAGAGTTTAGCAAAACTTTGATAAGACTTGGTGACCATTCTAGCAAGGTTTCCTCCAGTGAAAGTGAAATTTAAAGTAGGAAAATTTCAAACTCAAAACTTACATCGCTATAAATATGTAACTTTAAAGTAGGGAAATTTCTTCATCGCTATAAATATGTAATTTTCAAACTCAAAACTTACCCCAAATTTTTTACACAAAATTTTTTCTTCTTCTCAATCTATTCTCTATTTCTCAATCTAATTTATTTCTTCTATTTTCTCCAAATGGCACAATTAACCTAACTGGATTCGGCAACGCAACTTGATTTTTCGGGAGTAGTGCTTGAAGGTGCCGTTGAGAAGATATGTGATAGATTTAAAGAAATAAGTAAGAAGCGAAAGAAGTCTCCAAGTTTTGGATATCAACCAAGTCAAAACCGCAACTAAGAGAAGGCAAAGAAAGGTTAAAGGCAAGGAAAATCAAGGCAAAACAAATTTGAAGCCAAAGAAAAAGATAAACAAAGGAGACTCTGTTCATGAGCGCATTGATTGGAAATTTGGTGAAACGAAGAAGATTAACAAGATGAAGAACATTGTCCCCAATTTTATTTTTAAAGTCTAGTTATATTTATTTTGGAACTTATATTGTCTAGTTTTTATGTCTTGTAAAATTTACTATTAAGAAATTTGAATTTGAAGTTTGAATTTTGAATTTGAAAATTTGAGTATTGTTGAAAATTAAGCTTAATTCTATTCGTAATCCAATCTTGAACTTTAATTAGATTTAAAATATTAAAACTTTTCGGACATGATTAAGAAATTTTACAAATAACTTTTACCACATATAAATTGGACAATATCTGGGTAAGCAACTTAAAATCTCGAAACAACTTCCATATTCGAAGTCATGTTCGTAGATGCGACGATATTCCACACGACACCTTTGGTTAAGTTCCAAATAGGTTTCACCACTCCTTAGATTTGGACCTCTTGTCAAGTAAAACAAGATACTTAGTAACATCATGGTGATTATAGTGAAGCGATTACTCAACCCTTTAACATCACGTTGGTTGGGGTTCATTGTTTGTTCTTTAAATCTCCTCAAAACCCTATCCCAAAAAATAACTTGACGAGATTCTTCTGCGAATAAAGTCTCAATACAATGAACATAACTTCTGCAAATACATTCATCTTCCGCAATTGTAAATTTTGGTACTCTTCTCCTAATTTGAACTCTTTGATTTTCCGCAACATGTTGGTTTGCTATGAAATCAGCCATGCTCGCATTATCAGCGATGCTCTATGCGGAATTAGAAGATCAGAAAAGAATTGGAGATTGAGAAATTCTAGAGAGATTTAGAAATTCTGGTGTGAGTTAAAATGGGATTGAAACGGGTATTTATATGGGGGGAAATGGTAGCCGTTGAATGAAGAGCTGATAAGCGACTATCATAGAAGCGAGCGACAGCTTGACTGTCGCTGTCGAGTTATTGACCATCGAGAGATTAATTGACCATCGAGCGACCGAGACTCTATCGCTCAATGGAAACTCTGTCGTATATACCTATATGCCAGGAAAAACATATTTGCATATGAGTTTGGCAGTTTGGCATACCCATAATGGGTGCATATATGCCAAATATCATGTTTTGGCATGTGCATAGGAATAGGCCTAATGCCACAAAATATCATTGCGATGATAAAAATATTGGGTGATGATCCTACAGAAAACTCACGGTTAACATTATCAGCATTCCTAAACTAAAGATCCTGCAGGAACAGGTGGTTTGGTATACATGAACCGTTTCTTGTTGTATCCATTTTACACAAACAATAACCAAGAATAATCAGAATGATAGAAACTAGAGTAAGCAAAACAAGTCTTTGATGGGTGGGACAAAGAAATAAACATACCCTTCAATAATAAATCAGAAAAACTAGCTCATTGTAATCGTAAAATCAAATTTCAAAAAAAAAAAAAAAAAAAGATTGTTAATATATGATGTCACCTACTACACTTTATATCTTTCCATCACAGAGAGTATCTAAGGACAAGACTTGATGTACTTGGTTACAACGAATCTCCCCCATTCTCATAAAATCAACCCATATGCTTAATATCAAATAATGACACAAAATTCAATTTGATGTTAATTAAACAACTGAAGAATTGTCCTTCGCTAGCTTTTTCCCCTTTTTTGTTTTCTCATGAGGAAACTTCAGACCAAAATGGCTGGGACATAACATTAGATAACCTTCCTGTTACCAGGCAATGATGAGTTAGCTTTACCCCTAGGAAAGGAACAGTCGAGGAGAGGAAAAATTTGGCGCACAAATCAATATAAAAGATGTAACTTACATCATACCACCGGCATTTTGAAGTCCCTACTGCACAAGGAACATGATATGTATTCTTGCAGGAGCGTTCGAAGCATCCAAGAGCTGCACCCTTTAACCCACAACACCTACATTTGAGCTTAGAACCCCGAACCAACTCCAGCTCCAAGTTCTTAACAGTCTCACCAGCATAATAAACTCGAGGTGCCCTACATCGATCCCCAAATATGATTATATATTTAATCCACTAGAATTGTTGTAAAATTAAAATCAAGAAGATAAAGACTTACCACATTAAGCATTTTAGGTGAACATGTATCACATTTGGTCCAGATAACTCATCCTCTTCTACTTCTTTTCCATTGACAAACCGCAACATGGATCCAGAAACCTAAATGTGCATACACTCATACATAAGCATGGAAAATCAATTAGCAAAACTTTTTATCCATGAATCAATATACTCAAGAAATGTAAAAAGAGACAAACCACGTACCTGCGATACTTTAGAGCTTTGGCAAAATGCACAGATAAAACCTGAATTTTCATCCAGACATGAAGTACTAGCTAGTAAGGTACTACTGGCTTCAATAGATTCCATGAGCACCAACTTCTGGATCACAAAATCAACATAATATATGATTCAAGGCTAATTTGGATAAAACTAATTGATTGTTTAAGGGGATAACAATCTCGACGAACCTCTTTAGATTCTCCCGCTGAGTTTAAACATATTTCAACTTCAACAATACAAACATCATTCACGATATACCCATTGCTAGGATCTTTGAGTTCCTTTAACTCTATCAAGTCATCAAAACCCCAATCATTTTCATCATCCGTGAACTGGAACATCTGGTTTTCCGTATCTATACATACAAATGCACAAGAGCAACAATTTAGATCCTACCGAAATTATCCATTTTTGTATGTATGCGTGTATAAGATGCTTCATACCTTTTCTCAATGTGTTCCCCTTATTAGTTTGGTCTATAACAGCCAAACTAAATTTTGCATATCGTGAATTCTTACATTCAACAGCAACCACATAGGCTGATAAGTGACCGTTGACAATGCATCCCCTACGAAAAGCCACTAATCGCCTGACACCAATTACAGCAAATTTTGAAGCAGAAATTGTGAAAGAGATACTACACAAGCACAGAAAATTTAGGGTTGATTGATATACCATTTATGAGGACCTAGAACGAAAATTGGAGAGAAATGATTTTCTTCACTCAATTTAGAAACGCTTTCAATCCTCCATTTGAATCTGGAAGACAAACCGACGGTGTCGTTGTTGTTTACTGAATGCTGATTTTGTACTGCAAGAATTCCAAGAATTATTTGAAACAATCGAAGAATTTTGATTTATTACTGCAGAAACACATAATGGCAATTTCAAAATCTCAAGAAGAAAAAAAATTACCACTTTCCATTAGAATAAGAAGATATCAGATATAGCAACAAGTTGAGAAGACTGAAAATGCGGTTGCTGCTTACTGATGATATGAGTAACGATTTAGAGAAATCATGGAACAATGGATCCAAAAAGGTTTTCACTTTATCACCTTCAAGAGAGGGGGGTGTCTATTTTTTTTTCTATATATTCCGCGCCAAAATCTTTATGCTCCCACTAAAAAGAATGTGAACAGAAAATGGTGAATTTTCGCGTCGGATCCTTGGGGGTACTGCTGAACCTACCGAAAGTTTGAACGACTCACCATTGAGAAGCAGATTACAAGTTGAACCTCTTAAAAAAAGTTTGATAAATACGATGAGAGTACTCAAATAGTGTGCTGATCGATTTATGTCTGATTGTTTGTTGGCTTGTCTGTGGGTGATATGAAATCCAATTTTTTGGTTCTAAACAGATTGTAGATTTGTAGGTGATACGAATGCTGCATTCTAACTTCTTCTAACATCGATTCCTAGGGTTAGGTCTAAGTGTAATAAGACTAGGCTTGTTGGGCCTCAAGTGCTCCATTCTGTTGGGTTTTTTTATTTTGAACGATTTTTTGGGACTACTCAAAAAAAGGTGGGGGCTTTGTGATACAAATATCCACCCTACATTATAAGGGTGTCCTAAAAGATTAGGGAAGACTAATCTGCCCTTATTCTAATTAAGGTTATAACTAATCCTAATAACCCACTACCCACTAATATAACCCATTAATTAAAACCTAATTAAAACCTAAATAAAAACTTAAAATCAGTTTTGAAACTGATTATTAACTTTTCTTCTTCTTCATCTTCTTCTTCTTCTCTTCTTTCCCTCTTCTTCTTCTTCGTAGACATCGACGTTAATCATCGATTCGAAAAAATTTCTTCGACGATTAATCAATCTTTATAAATAATGCGTTCTAACTGGACAACAAGAATTCCAGGATTGAGTCCTGGACTTGCAAGCATAGCGAATCTCCCAAGTCAATTTCAAATTGATGAACAACTTCAAGCAAAGTTGAGAGACCAAATCAAGCATCCAACAGGGAAAAAGAAGTCTGATTCGAGTGAAATGCAAATCCGCGGGTAATTTCCTTCATACCCATTCTTTTTAATTCGTTATTTGTTGAAGAAATCGATTAGAAATCATGAAATCTCACTGAAAATAGTAGTTACAGTAGACATTTCGGCTAGGAAAAATTTTGTGTAACCCTAGATTTTCTAACCGAAATTCAAAAAATAAGAATAGTTCGGTTAAGTAGACTAATATCTGGTGACCGAACTACATAGTTCGGTGTGCTTGCAAAAAAATATCTCGAACAAGAACTCAATTTTTCCTTTGAAAGAATGAGTTCGGTTTTGTCGATAATTTCTTTTTCTAACCGAACTTTTGAACTATTTAGTTCGGTGTGCTCGCAAAAAAAAAAACTCTCGTAACCGAACTAAAATTTTCCTTTGAAAGAATGAGTTCGGTTTTATCGATTATTTTTTGGGCTAACCGAACTTTTGAAATATGTGGTTCGGTTGCCTCGTAATTTTTTTCAGGTAGCCGAAGTATAGTCTTTTAACTTCAAGTGTTGTGTTTACTTTATTCTGTAGTTCTATTTGATTTGATAACACAATATTCTCTTATGTTTAGCTAATACTTTGGTTTTTGTTCATTAGGAACAAAGGAAAAGATTGAAACTACACCTAGATCAGGATTTGAAAACTCCCACCCCTCGTGGAGCAAAACATTTAGATTTATGAAACCGTGGTGCAACAAATGCTAAACATGAGGGGGCTCGTTACCGGAAGTCAACCAAGAGAATGTTCGTGATGTAATCCAAGATGTCAATGAAGAGGTGATGGAGAATACAATTGATAATGTAATTGAAGAAGAGAATGGTGATGAAGAAGAGAAAGGAAATGAAGACCAAGGAAATCAAGAGTTTGAACAACAAAAAGAAGACGTTGAAAATGTACAGGAAGAAGAACTAGGACCCGGCAAAGGAGGAGAAGGACAAGAAGAGGAAGAGGATGGAGAGGAGGGAGACGATGAAGAGGAGGAAGATGATGGAGAGGAGGGAGAGGATGAAGAGGAGGAAAAGGAGGAGGAAGAAGAGAAAGAAGAGAAAGAAGAGAATGATGATGAAGGAGAGCAAGAAATTGTTCCTGCTAAAGAGAAAAAGATGCCGAAGCCGCCTAGCAAAAGATACTCACACATTCCTCCTGATAATTTGTGTTTGTCACCAGTGAACCCAACTTCTGGTACTCGAAATGATGGAGGGGCAACATTGTTTGGCTACAAACACTCATGGGCTGCGAAGATCTATACGACAAAGGTATCCTTTTAAGTTCATTATTAACTAACAAAACGTTATTTTTTTTGGGACATGTTTCGTCAAGTATTAATAGTGTTATGTTCTTTTCGTAGGATCATAATGATGCATTTCCTCTTATTAAATGTCAAAAGGTATCCATGTGGGATCTTTCTTTAGAGTGTGACGAGTTTGTAGCGAAGGTTAAAGACTGTGTGTTATGGAGAGCTATTGAAATCGCACATGTGGAATTTGACGTTGTTGCCGTATCAGCATTTCTCGAGAGGCATTATCCCGAGACATATACTATGCATCTTCCATTTGGCGAGATGGGAATTACTCCCGATGATTGCCATAGAATCACCGGCTTACCACTTGAAGGTAAATGTCTTCGAGAAGCTACAAACCCTCGATGAGTTATGAAGCTCTTGAAGTATTGGCTCTAAAATGTCTAGGATGGGATGCAAGAAAGTCTCAATGTGAGTTTATACGTGCTGTGAGGTCCCCTAAACGTGGCGATGAGTATAATCCAAAAGAGGCAAATGGAGCAATGAAGAAGAAGCTCAAGAAATTCAAGTTGGTAAAGTTGAAAGCAGCATTTGGAGAGACAAAAAAGAAGGCGGCGAAAGGAAAGTTGGTGATGGACAGGGAGACCCTTAGGCATCATGTCACCGCTTATTGGTTATATATGCTTGAAACTGTCATTTTCCCCGACACTTCAGGAAATAGGGTGGATGCACATTATCTACAGCTTTTGGAGGATCTCGATGAGATGAACAATTACTCTTGGGCCACTGGGGTACTTTCTTTTGTTCTACAAGGGATGAGCAAGGGGTCGAGGATTAAGTGTAACCAAATTGGAGGTTACTTAACTCTTGTCCAGGGGATCTTCTACATTGTTAATTAGCAATTTATTCGCTTATAATTTATGCTTCCAATTCAGTTAGTATTGTATGTGGTTAATATTTCTGTATTTTCGCATAGGTTTGGATTTACGACCACTTCCCTTCATTGGGATTGGATCAGGAAAAGTCACCTTATCCCTATGGCTAACCTACAGCAGGAAAATAGTTATTTTTGGACGCACAAAAGAAGTCTAAAGAAGAGCAGTTGACTTCGTTGAGGGAGATTGGATAAACTTACGGTGGATGATGTGGTATTGCATGTACCCATACGCCGTACCCGATGATGTCTCAGTAGATGAAGATGATCTGAATGGTTACTCTGTCTACTCTGCTTACTATGGACCCATTTGGTATCCTAACGCCTACGCAATATATAATCCAAGGAGAATACTAAGACAACTTTCTTGCGTCCAAATGGATCCCGACGTGGAGAATGAAAATTTCACTTTGATGGTTGAGGGAACAAAGAACACCGAGAAATATTTTGAGCCAAAACATGAACCAACTCCTACGGTGGCACTCATCTCCTAAGAATTTAGATTTCCTTCTAACAAATACGATTTGTGTTCACGTATGATAAGGTATTCATATCTTGGCACTTTGTTGAAGAAACTAGATCAACTATTTCTGCAAATCATCTCCAAGAAATCAGCAATCCAAGACACAAGTACTTAATGTATTTGAAATAAGCATGCAGACTCGAGGACACTACTATTAGAAGACTAACACGAAAGAAAACTTCATCAACTGGCAAATTTCTCATGAAAGCATTGCTATCTCCAGTGTTCAAGAAATTTGTTCATCGAAATCGGGAAATCTCGACGCGAAGCAAGCCAAGATTTAACTGAAGTGCTTATCAGGGGGAGTATCAAATTAAAAGGTATTTTACTGGACTGTCACGTTGTACTCTTTTTCCTTCATCAAGGTTTTTCCCACTGGGTTTTCCTTGCCAAGTTTTTAATGAGGCAACATATACATGTCCAAATCCTTTCTAAGTTTTCTCAATTGTACTCTTTCCCTTCGATCAGGTTTTGTCCTTTTGGAATTTCCTGACAAGGTTTTAACGAGGCAATTAGCTTTGACACAATGTCATCATGGGGAGTGTTATAAACGTGTAATTATGTTAATAATATCTAGGGTAAATCTCGTTTATTACTGGGATGCCCTTGTGTCTAGCCCTATAAGTAGAGGCTCTATATGTTTGTCTATTGTACTAGTGAATAAAATTTTTCTCTCCTTCTTCTCCCTATTTTCTGTCTCCTTCTCCTTTTACAAGAATTACTAACCCGATTTCTCTTTTACATCATCTCCTCCGTAGCTAAAGCATTGCAGACTTCTAATATAGTAAACGAGGATCGACTCATAAAATTTTGTGACAACGTCTTGTATGAATCTGTAGCGTCCATATCAGCTGTAGAGCTTTGTCTTGATCATTCAAATTATTAACAACAACTTCAAGTTTCGATGTTAGGAATCAAATGCAGAAATGTTAAACATCACCGGAGTATTCTCTTCCATCCTCATATCATGTAAAAGACCTTTAATAAAGATCTTATTATCCATTGTTGTAGGCATGAACAGACCTTCAAGAGACTCCTATAGTTTTTTTTGCTGATGTAGCATCCTAGATTGCAGCATGACCTCTTACCATTCTTGAGAGATGAAGTTGAATCTCCGACAAACACTTTTTAGCCATCATTCTCCATGCATCATCTTTAACCATCTCCGTTTCATCTAAATCTCTCTTTTTCTGTTGCTTTATCTTTAGACCTTTTATGTCGTCATCCAAATCTAGCACGACAAGATAACATTTCATATTCATCTGCCAGAAAATGAAATTAGAATTCCCATCAACCTTTCCATACGATAAGATTTCAATTCTCTATATTTTTCCATCACAACAAATCCTTCTCGACTATCAACCTTCACCGCACCAATTATAGAATCCGGTAGATAGTTTTCCCTTAAGATAGAAACATTATTATAGGTTTGTCTCGATTAAGATGTTTTAACAACCAAACAACAATATAAAGAACAAGGAAAGAACAAGAAATGATTCAACAAACAAAATATTCACCAATTCTATAAAGGAACTCTTACCAAAGTGTTTACCTTTTTTCTTCTCTCACAAACAGACAATTATTATCTCTCTAAAAAGAAAATATCTATAACTCTAACCCTATGGGCCTTTTTATAAATCACACAAACTTTTATAAAC